>JAVYIG010001488.1:288659-331211 GCA_035222895.1 Strongylocentrotus droebachiensis | reverse complement strand
ATCCTCTTCTGTGACTACCACATTTTCACATACCTCTTCTATCACACAGTCACACGTAGTTACCGTCACGTGTCTGTCCCATCCCTATTCAGTACCAATCGTGACGTTCTCTTCTGTGACAATCACATTTTCACATACCTCTTCTATCACACAGTCACACGTAGTTACCGTCACGTGTCTGTCCCATCCCTATTCAGTACCAATCGTGACATCCTCTTCTGTGACTACCTCATTTTAACATACCTCTTCTATCACACAGTCACACGTAGTTACCGTCACGTGTCTGTCCCATCCCCTATTCAGTACCAATCGTGACATCCTCTTCTGTGACTACCTCATTTTAACATACCTCTTCTATCACACAGTCACACGTAGTTACCGTCACGTGTCTGTCCCATCCCTATTCAGTACCAATCGTCACATCCTCTTCTGTGACTACCTCATTTTCACATATCTCTTCTATCACGCAGTCACACTTCATGACCGTTATACCTCCGTCCATCCCTCTTCAGTAACAGAATAACTTGGCGCTCTTTAACGTCTCCTACGATTTTTTTTAGCTGCAAGATTTTTTTATTTTTTACTACTCATATCTCTTCTTCATCATCTTCATTTGACTGTTTTTTATATTTAGTGCTTCTAAACATCATCAACCGCCGATATTATGGAGTCAAGTGTGGCAGCAGTTCGGAATTGGTCCTAATTTTTTTCGGGTTACAAGTTTGTAAGTTACACGTCAATCGTTTGTTTAGTCCTACCTGTTTCTCTTGCTGTATTTTATTGACATTTGTATGTACCGTGACTGCCGGTGCAGTGCTCTTGCCTGGTCTATCTTCTAATATTTTCGTTATCCTCTTGCCAATTTACAATGTCTATCAAGACAGTTAAAGTCGTTCTGGCTGAACTTTTTGAAAAAGAGGAGTTCTTTCAGGCAATTTTAGATGGCGTAGAGAAGAAACTTGGTACAGTTTTAGACAGACTTATACAACAAGAAAATTGCATCACTGAAATTGTATCAACAGGGAAGTGAGGGATGCTCAAATACGTGACGTTGAGACAAAGCTGAGTTCTATGGAGACCAGATGGAGAGTGACCTCATGGGTGTTCAGAATGGGAAGGATCAACAGGATCAACAGTTCAAATCGCTTCAAAAGGAGCTTAGCTCATAGCCTCAAACGAAACATCAATTCATTGGAGCAGTACTCGCGTCGAAACTGTGTACGCATTTTTGGAGTAAAGGATAACCGCTAGAAAATACAGATGAAATCGTTTATGATGTCGCACGGCAAATGGGAATCACATTCGACCCAAGTGACATCGATCGCAGGTACCGTGTAGGAAAAGTTCCAGCTGACAAGGCTAGGAGCTGGGGTATCATCGTAAAGTTTCGCTCCTACAAATGCTGTCAACAGCTAATCGCGAATAGAAGGAAACTGAAAGGGTCTAACATATATCTGTGTTTGAAGACCTGACAGCGTCTAACTTTAAACTTTTGAGTGATGCCCAGGCTTGCCCTAAGGTTCTAGCAGCATGGTCATTAGGTGGACGTATTTATGTAAGTGCTGCAACTACAAATGGGACTACAATGAAGCACCTCATCACACGCAAAGAGGACTAACAGAAGCTGTAATTTCTTATTTCTATTTAGTTCTTGATGATTTTTACGTAATGGGAGAGAAGCTAAAAGAGGTGGAGGAGTTGCAATATATATTAGAAATGATATAGATTTTAAAAGTAGAGCTGATTTAGATTTAAATACTGTTCATTTTGAGTCTATTTTTGTAGAAATTTCTAATTTCACCAAGAATATTATAGTAGGGGTAATTTATCGTCCACCAAACCAATGCAATCTTTTATAGAATCATTTGATGAAATTTTGAATATTGTAAACAAAGAAAAATAAATTATTGTATTAAATGGGTGATTTTCATTTAAATTTATTAAAAGTTACATCTTGCCAGAAAGTCAATGAATTTCTTGATGTTTTGTATGATTAACAACATTTACCCTCTGATTCTTACTCCAACACGTGTGACAAATCATTCGGCTTCCTTGTTAGATAATATTTTGACTAATGATTTAGAAGAAATATTTGCAGGTGTTATCCTCAGTGATGTCAGTGATCTCTTTCCATTTTTTTTCAATTTCAAATGTACAGTTACAAATTAAAAAGGAACATGGTTCTGTTAAACGTGATTTTAATAAAGAAAATTCACAGCTTTTTGTAAATGAAATTATGAATGTATGTTGGTCTGTTGAAAATCATGATGCTAATGAAGCCTATAATGATTTTTTGCAAAAGTTTTTAAACATGTATGAGTCATGCTTTCCAATTAAAAAGTCAGTTAAAAATAAATTCAAAAATGAAACATGGTTTAATAAACCACTGCGTAAGCTCTGTAATAAAAACTGTAACTTACAGACGATATGTTAAAAAAAAAAAAAAAATCCAGAAAGACATGAAAAATACAAGAATTTCAGAAATATGGTAACTGAAGAAATTAAAGAAACAAAGAGAGCATA
Source organism: Strongylocentrotus droebachiensis (assembly GCA_035222895.1). Lineage (NCBI taxonomy): Eukaryota > Metazoa > Echinodermata > Echinoidea > Camarodonta > Strongylocentrotidae > Strongylocentrotus > Strongylocentrotus droebachiensis. The sequence goes on along the minus strand of JAVYIG010001488.1, from coordinate 328,688 downwards.
TTTTAAAAGTAAATTTCAAAATGCTGCAGGCGATATGAAAAACACATGGAAAATAATTAATGAAGTACTGGGTAGGGGTGTAAAGAAGAAGGTGCTACCAAGTTTAATTCAGTACAATGATGCAATGATACAGGGGACAGCGGCAATGTGTAATGCTTTTAATAAATACTTTGTAAATATAGGCCATACACTGTCTTCTTCTTTTGTAAATTCTGGGGACTGTATGCAATATGTAATAACAAATAATTCATCTGCATTTTTTACTCCGTTTACACCAAAAGAAGTTATTAATATTGTTTCTAAACTTAAAAATGGCAAGAGTCCTGGTTTTGATGGAGTGGATATCACATTGGTTAAAAATGTTATTCATGTTTTATGTTACCCTTCATGTGATATTATCAATTTATCTTTAAATACTGGTGTTGTCCCAGACAAAATAAAAATTGCTAAGGTTATTCCTAATTATAAAAATAGATCAAACGATAATTTATCAAATTATAGGCCAATATCTATTCTTCCTATTTTTTCAAAGATTTTAGAGAAATGTGTATATAGTCGTGTATATAAATTCTTGGAAAAGTGCAATATCATCACTCCCAAACAATTCGGTTTTCGAGCGGGACACTCTACATTGTCTGCCATCACTGAGTTTATTCATAAAGTTACAAATGCCTTTGATAATAAAGAAATAATGATTGGCCTGTATTTATATCTTAATAGCAAGGCTTTTGATTCGCTTGATGATTCAATTTTAATTAAAAAATTGGAATGTTATGGTTTTAGAGGTATTGTACTGGAATGGTTCAAAAGTTATTTAAGTAATCGCAAACAATATGTTGTTCTAAAAAAATGTGAGTCACAGACAATGGCGATAAGATGTGGAGTGCCCCAGGGATCAATTCTTGGGCCATTATTATTTCTTTTATATGTAAATGATATTTGCAATGTTTCAAAAGTGCTAGAACTGATATTATTTGCAGATGACACTAGTGTGTTTATGTACCATCAAGATATTGTATCTCTTCAAAATATGCTTATACAGAATTTGCTAAAATGGTTGATTTGTTATAATTATATAAATAAACTTGTAATCAATATTAAAAAAAAACACTTCATGATTTTTACCAAAAAAACATTGATGTTACCCAAATAAAGGTTAAAGGTAGGGAATTTGTTATTGAACACGTCACACATTTAACATTTTTAGGAGGCACAATTGATGATAAATTAAATTGGAAGGAACACACTGGTGTCGTCTGCAATAGATTGGCTAAACATGATGATGTATTTTATAAATTGAATTTTTTTCCTAAAGAAATATTGATGATTTTATTCAATACATTGATATTACCCCATTCAAATTATTGTATTCTTGTATGGGCATGCTCTAGTATGCAAAATAAAAATAGGCTTTTAATTTTAAAAGAAAATTATAAGAATTATATCGCACAGCCAATACCTTGCCCATACTATACCTTTTTTTACAACCTAAAATTTGTAAAAGTAAACGATATGTATGTTTATCAATGTGCAATGTTTATGTATTCATGCTTTACAAAACTTTTACCAAATACTATTTTACAATATTTTCAACTTAATAAGAATATTCATGGCCACCAGACCAGGATTTCAAATAATTTTCATATTCCAGGAGTAAGGACACTAGTTTCCCAAAATACAAATTTTTTCAGGGGTCCAAAAATTTGGAATGACATACCCATAGATATTCGACTGAGTCCATCACTAAATAGTTTAAAAGAAAAATTAAACTGTACTTGTTAAGACAATATTCAATAGTGCAATAACCTATATTCTTAATGTTCATCAGACAGAAAAGTGTGTGTTGGTGTGTATGGGAGAGAGTGTTTGTGTGAATGCAAATTATTTCCTTTTTTTCTTCCTTTTATAATAAATACAAATATTAAATAATGTACTTAGTTTTTTATACAATTACTGGAAACAGATTTTTACATAAGGCCCGGCCTTCTTGTCTAGTCTCCAAATACTTTCATTAATGTACATGTTTAAAATGTTTTTCCATTGTTCATCATGTCTTCTCCACTTGTGTTATCCGCATGTTATATATTGATACATGTATTATATTTTAACTTTTATATGTTTGTTTTCCTTTGTATATTTTTAATGAAAGTATTGAATATAGTGAACTTGAACTTGAACTTAAACAATCGTGACACCCTCTTCTGTCATACCACTATTTAGCCACACCCTATTCCGCTGCATATCTCCTCTTCTGATTCCAAATAGAACGAGAAACATATTTAGAAATTGAAATAATGAAAAATGAAGACTGAAAAATATTAATGAAAAATCACGTTGTTAGCTGATTCTGGTATGTGATGTAGTTATACTTGGTAACGCGCAGAAGGGTTATGTAGAAAACTGTACCCTATCCCCCGCCAAGCAAAAGATGGAAATTTTTCATTGAGTTGGCACAATACTATTCTATCGCCAAATTATATAAACCTAAGTGGTCCCCTTTTCAACCAGCATTGACTTATCGACGACCACTAACCAATGTTTCATTCCGTTTGCCTTTCTTGCGTCAATATTTGACCCTGTGCAGGAGGTGATGCGTGTAGCCCGTGAATTCAAGTGCTGCGCTGGCTGTGGATGGTGCGCCTGCAGCGATTCATGTGCCTTAGAAGTCAGGGTAGAAGCTCCCGTCGGAAACGTCATCGGATACGTCAAGCAATCGTGAGTGCTTTTAAATTGACGCAACTATCTCCCTATGCGTGACGATTATGATTCTCAAAATTGCTTTAGGCAACTATTATAGTAATTAGTATGAAAACTTAAAGTTTTTGTAAACTATGGTCAGTTAGGTTTAAAAAGTGGTTTCTATATACACATAGCACGGAAGCGTCGTTGTTGCTGACGTAAGATTCCGTTGCAAAGATCCTTAAAGTTCCGATTTCGGAAATAAAATGGGCTACAATTTTAACTGAACCTGTTCAAGACTGGAAGAAACTTTACACTATTCCTTTAAAATGTTGCCTTTCTACGCAACTTCTTTATTTTCAGTTCAGAATTTTACATCGAATACTAGGTGTCAACAAATATCTTCACACTATGGGCATAGCTAATTCTAATTTATGTACATTTTGCTTATCCTCTGTTGAAAGTATTTCACACTTGTTTTGGGAATGCCCTGTTACGCATCAATTCATTCAAAACTTCCGAATCTCTACACTAAACAATGAAGTGCTTTTAAACAAAAATTGCTTTTTGTTTGACTTCCCAGATGGTACACAATCTATCTTTAATTTTGTCATTTTATATGCAAAACACTATATATTCTCTGCGAAATACAAAAGGGAACGGCTATCTTTGAATTCTTTTAAGAAGATGCTTAAACGTCGTTATGAAGTTGAGCGGGTAATTCTTTCCGTCAAACGCAATATATTCATTGTATTACTTGATAAATAATGAAATGTGCAACTGTTGTAACAATGTTTGTTTTACCGATATGTCACAACATGTACTTTGTTAAAATGTTTTGTTTTGTTCTTGCTCAAGAATGATTGAATAAATTTATCTTTGCAATATAAAAAAAAAAATTCCGTCAGTGATTGGCGCGGTCTTTGATGTGGCATGTGAAAGTGATATTGTACATAGAGTGCATACAAAATAAAGGATGCAGACTAGATACAACCGTGGCGTATGATGAAAGTTACTAGCTTGATTAGTGCAGGAAGTAACGCATTCGAAATGATGTCTCATGTGCAACGGCGTTATGCTCGATTTTCCGAAGATGGATAATTTCGAACACATACAAATCTTCAACACTATTTGTGGATTCAGTAAACCGATAATGAAATAAGGAAATTTAAAATCGCTTGTCTGAAGGTTCAAAATATTTAATCTTAAGATTTCAAAGATTTCAATATATTCACCATTGATTGTTCCTCTTTTTTGTCAATGAAGAAAAAACTACGAATTCCTACCTATCACGATGTTAAGACATGATTCGGCTCGGACTGTAAATGCTGCACCTTAGTTACAATAAGCTGTTGCTGTAATAATAAAGGCAACCGTTTGCTTTTGATAAAGGTATATTTATGAAGGTAAATATGTCATTAATAAAAACGATAGTACATACTCTCAGTGATTGCACTATAAGTAATTCTATTTTTCAGACAATATTGCATGGGGCCCAAATTTGATGTCCTTGATGCTGAGAGGAGGCCTGTTGCCAAGATTAAGGGACCTTACTGCATGCATCTAGATATCTGCCAAGGAGAAATGGAATTTGATGTAAGTTACAACCAAGACCTGGGCCCCGTTGCACAAAACTTACCATTGATGATAGCTTTGCCATCAATGGTAACTACCCTGGAAACCTTGATTTTGATTGGCTGTTGAGCCCTGTTACCGTGGTATCAATGGTAAGTTTTATGCAACGGGGCCCTGCAGCGAGTCAAGGTTTCTCCTTCTTTTTAACTCTAGTTTGTTTTCTGATAACATAGAGGAATAAATAGGGTAAAGAAGTGATTGTTCCAAAGGAGGTGCTTCACGTACATCCTACCTTTTCTTTAGCAAGTGCAGTGCATACTGATTTCATTATTTTAAAGGAATATAAATTTAAACTTCTAGCTTCGATGGAGTTGCAGTCAACGATTTGCATACAATGCCAATGCCTATATTCTATAAACAATTCAGAATTTTATTTTTTAATAATATCAAAATGTAGTTATAATAGTTCTGACGATTATACCTGAAAGAAAAATTTCGCACCGTGTGTGGAGTTACTTCGCTCATTTTTTTAAATATCATGTTTCTTTATATATTGTTGAAAACCAATTCAAATCTATTGTTTTGTTCTTGCTCAAGAATAATTGAATACAAGTTTTTTCTTTGGAAAAAAAGGGGAAAAATAAGATATTTTAAGGGCATTCTTCTATAAGTTTCGTTTTCTCCCTAAGATGAATGTTTAAACAAATGATTAGTACTCTCCTAAAAATAAGATGAGTATTTTTCTTTAGTTTGTAACTTTTGCCTAGTAGATTCATGAAACAGATACTTTGAATTTGTTTATACCCAACATATGAACAGAATTAACCTCGTTTACCTTATCATTGTGATTAATATTCTCATGTGTCCCTGCTCCATCGTCCGTTGCAGGTATTTACTGGTGACATGGCCACGACGATTGGAAAGGTTTTCAAGCAGCGGCCCGGGTGGTGGTTAAGGGGGTGTAATTGTACCGACACCGATAACGTTGGTGTGACATGTAAGTTACCGGGAAAATGGTGGATCATCTTTATAGATTTTACCGTTTAAAACATTGGTAGAATCTGAAGCCACAGTTCCAGGAAGCACATTTAATAGTAGTTCCATTCGTTTACTTTATCAGAAGAAAATCTCCAGATTGATTGCCGAAACTTGTTTTGATTGTCATATTCAGTGCCTGTGTTGGTTTAAGTTTCACTGAATGCAAAACTCTGATTGGATCGTGTAAGAACAAAAACAAAACAAAACAAAGATCATAGTATAAAATCTTAACATCAGTATTGAATGTAATAATACGAAATGTAACTTCAAGGGTGGTTTTTGTACGTTTTGATTAAGGGTTTATTTAAATTGATTTCCATACTGTTTTTGTCAAATTTTCTTGGGGGATTCCTTTTTCGTTTTTGTCATCATAAATTTGTTTTAAATATTTATTTTGTTATACCGTATACATTATAAAATCAATAAAACATATTAGTAATATAGTTGCATATGGATGCAAGACTTCTGAACTTTGGTCATAATAGACAAGTGATTGTTACGTGCGTACTCAACCTCAATAATTAAGTAAAGCCCGAAGTTAGTATTCCTAACTTGCACTAATAAATGCAAAGTTCATTGATACCTGAGCAATGCCTCGGTCTAACTGATTCAAGAAAGAAAAGGTCTAGTTTTTAGTGTGATTCTAGAGTGCGTTTTAGAGCATTTAATTTCCATAGCTTCTATAATTATAAGCATCCATTAATGAAAGTTTGATGATGTGTTCTCATTATCCAATTTTAGTCCCCGCTGACCTGCATGTAAACGTGAAGGCGACTCTTTTGGCGGCTGTGTTCTTCATTGTAAGTTGTATATTCATACTCTTCCTTCACCAAAAGTAGCATGCATGTTTATCGTGTGGACACGTATTATGTTACTTGTGTTTCAATAATGATTGGTAGTAAATGTGTTCTGTTCCCTTCGAGTCAAAAGGACATTAATCATTTTATTGTAAATTTACACGAGTTAACACACTTCTGGTTCTCACCAGAGAATATTTTGACAATAAATGAGAATTGAACATTTTTGTCAAATTAGTTTACTGATTCCTCTATATCTTTCGTTCTTCCTTAATAATCTTTAAAAGTGGCGTTTGCATAAATTGGTAATGAGGGGGGGGGGGGGATTTACCGGCTCCTCCATCCTCCGCTTTGCCAGTGTTTATACTAGTGATGAAATATTTCTTTCTTATACAAAGGGAAGATAATACATGCACAAACAATTCCACTTTTCCAGAGTTTCTACAACCCTCTCTCTCCTCCCCCTTCTCTCCCCTCTCTCTCTCTCTCTCTCTCTCTCCCTCTCTCTGCCCATCCTTCGATCTCCACTCCCTCTCCTCATCTCCAAGTAGATAAGGCATGTGTTCTTTTCTGATGACTGTTCTAACTTGCATGTTTGATTTCATGAATATTTATTATTTTGATACATCTTAGTAGTGTTGTTTGGGTTTTCTTTCTCCTTTAGTATTATTAATTATTTATCTTTTCCTTCATTGTAATCTCTCTCTCTCTCTCTCGCTTTCTCCATCTCTCTCTCTCTCTCTCTCTCTTTCACATTTGTCCTGTGTAGGACCTCATGTTCTTCACGCCGTCAAACGAGAAAACAATTAAATAAAAGGTAAAGTTCTACTAACTAACTGGGAGGGACTAACTCGGAGAGAAACATTGATATGGAGATATGGAGAAGAGTGGCAATGCAATATAGTGTACTAAGGTGGCAGAAAACAGAGATGTATAGAAAAATGTAGCAATCTATCTCCGAGCTGGAAGAAACCTTGACAGATTTTTAAAGCTCTAAATTTGTAATTCAATCTGCAACATGTCTTTCGTAACTCAATTCTCTATAAGCCATTCACATTTCGGCCAAATCATCTTCATCGTACTCACATCGCGACTATCTTGTTTATCTTTATCATGATATCTTACAACCATTGGTTTGTTTTTGCCAGGGAGCTGCTGTCATTAATTCAGTTCAAAATAATACCATGAAGACACAAGAGAGCTCCTTTTATTCATACCAAGTTCGAACCTCGGGGTCGAAGCAAGATGTAACGTCCCCTTGAGCATATAGAAACAGCTATGCATCTCGTAGCAGTCAATATATCTATAATATTAATCGTCAATAACGCAGAAAATAAAAGTTTATGAAATGTTATGTACAGGGCAAATTGAAGAGGAGCTCACAAAATATGTCACATTGTTGCCAATTTGTGTTTGATTGATCACAACTTCAACAATTCATAACTGTTCTACTTATAATCTGATATTGCATGAGCTTTCACTTAGTTGTTTCTCTATTTGATTGCTTTCATTAAAGCTAACTTAGTATCAGGTTGGACTTCCCCTTTAAAGCCCCACTGTCCTACTTGTAGCTACTTGCTCCCTCTACATAGAAAACTTCCCCAATCGGTGCCTGTTGGTCCCCCATGATCCTCTTTTTCTTATGTTATAGTTGAGAGCTGAGTTAATGAGATAGCCACCTGTCAGTGACCTCGCTGTGTGGTCTAATCCCTTCTGGCCCAGTAGGGTTGACTGTCTTTAAGTGTAGTAATCGTTTGTAGTGTTAACATGGTTAAGATGTCAATTTTTAATTGTAAGATATGATTTTATCATAAGACGTCATTTCGTAATTAGATTTAAACAAATAAAGGCAATCTAGCGGTCCAAATATAAAGCTGATGGTTGGGAGTTCCAAACTCCCGAAGGGAGGTGGGAAGGTGCAGCCCGAACCCGAGCCCCTCCTTGAACTCCCAAAGAAGGGGCGGATCTAAGGAGGTTCACGGTGTCCGCCCCCACACACAAAATAACTGATTCAAAATTAAGTGTTGGTTTAAAATTCAGTTAGATGTGCATTAATACCACAACAATTCTGCAATAGTGATTTGTATCAATCGCCAGACCTAGCATTGGTAATCTTTAATGATTACATCTCTCTCTCTCTCTCTCTTGTTACGACTTTTTTTGCAGGATTTCATGTTCTTCGAGAAAGCAAATAACAACAACAACAATTAAAACGGTCACCATCCAAGATTTCGTTTCGGACATTCCTGTGTTTTGGTTTCAACTAAATTATTGACTGTAATAAACTATGATAATATTAAATATTCCCATGAATTGCAATAGTATACAAAAGTAATACAATATAATATAATATAAAGAGGAATAATGTATATTGCATCATTATATTAAATCAAGTTTGATTATAGAACTATCAAGATTTTATGTTGAAATAAAAATAATCTCAATAATTTATGTTAAAAAAGTAATACAATATAATATAATATAAAGAGAAATAATGTATATTGCATGATTATATTAAATCAAGTTTGATTATTGAGCTATCAAGATTTCATTTTGAGAAAAAAAATCATCTCAATAATGCATCTTGTGTCTACCGGAATTATGTACATGGAATTAAAACAGGTTGAAGAATCTTCTTTTGCATCGTTTTTGGAATTCAATTAGATTAAAAAAAAGGTTTGTACCAGATTTTGAGTCATTAATTTGACATACCAATATCTGAGCGGGTATTCACTTTTCGCTTAGACAATCAGTAGGGCGAGATTTAATCACTTTACATCTTTCGTAGTATCTTACTATGTATTCACTAATCTTACTTTTCCTTCTCATGACAAAATTATATTTGCTTGCGGATGAGGAGTGTATCAGGGCTCTGGAAATATTAATAGTCGTCTTGATACCGATGAATTTATGTATAGTTATAATATATAAATTTGTTTTTGTACGAATTTTGTCATCCACAACCATATCTTAATGATTTATATTGCGGTGTAACTCTTATGTAGTAAGGGTAAAATAATGTAATGAGGCTTCGAGTGAAGGTATAATGTATATCATAGTAGACCATTTTTAATGTATTTCATACAGTTTGTAAATACATAAGTATTCTGTGTTTTATATCAAATATTTACCGTCTCTTCAAATGGATATAATGAGTGTAATCGTTGAATCATTGAACACTGCAGGGGCATCGTTTCCGTTTACAAATTATTTTTATGTTACTGGAGAAACGTGATTGAATTTCGTCGGGGTAACAATAGACCAAGGCTGAATTGCTAAGTGATTGCAAACAAATATGAACACAAAAAAACAAATGAAGAAGGAATTATTTTTTTGGGTGGATGCATTACGAAAAAAATCCCACTATTTTGTGTATTCAAAACATATTCAAATTCTGCCTGCTGATATGATTTGTAATTCAATTTTAAGCCAGGTCACTGACAGGTGGCTATCTCATCAACTCAGCTCTCAACTAACATAAGAAAAAGAGGATCATGGAGGACCAACAGGCTTTCTGCTTTTATTTGTTCCACGAAGTGACGGGAGTGAAAATTTTGCAATATACAGTGCGTCCCAGAAAAAACGAAACCGAGAAGTATCGATGTTTTAAACTTAATCACAACCATAATTAATGAATGATACATATTTGGAAAGCTTAGAGTCTCCTCTTTCAGTTAATGCTACGCACGTGATGCATATTTTACGCATGAGTGATTAAAAGCAATTCGAAGGAAGGAAACCAAAAAGTAATTTGGCGGGCGGTATCTGAATTTCAAAGGAAAATTCATATTTCTAGAAAGTTCATTTTCTGCTCTTTCATGTGATACCTCAATCAAGAAAAATGAGCCAGGAATAATAAAGTTCTGTTTGTTTAAAGTAGCCCTTACATTTTCATAATTTTAACAAACGAATTCGTTTTCACTGGGTGCCTGCCGTTAGAAAAAGCAGATTTGACAAAAGACTTAACTCCGTTTCGTTGACAATCAGCCATGCATGAAGACTCTCGTCTACGGCTGATTGTCAACGAAACGGAGTTAAGTCTTTTGTTAATTTCGTTTATTGATACGGCAGGCAGCAAGTGAAAACGAATTCGTTTAATAAAATTATGGAAATGCAAGCACTTGTAACTGTAGGTCCGATTTTCATTTTTTGTTTAAAGATGCGCAAGACTCAAAAGAAAAAGTCAGCGAGCGGAGGGGCGCCATCCATATGCGTTCCCGAACAATCAAAAAAAATCGTGAAGGGGGGGGGCATAATGGCCCCCTCCCCGGCCTTAATAGAGTTAAATTAAGAATAAGAATGAAGTTTTACTTTTAACGAAAGTTAGATTTAGAGTTTAGACCCTAGACTACTTTTGTTTTAGTTTTAGTTTTACTTGGACTTTTATTTTAGTATTAATAGTTTAGCTAATTATACATTTTCTTTTGAGTCTCTAACTCTAGATCATCATTTCATTATTATCAATTTATGTCAGCCTCTAGTCAGTAATCTAGAGGTGAGTAGATCAGGATCTAGACAAAACTGAGTAACATGTTACTTGTAAAGGTGTGCTTGGGATGTAAGCAGCTTCAGGGCTCCAAGCCCAAGGCCAACATGGCCAAGGGCAAGGGGAGTTATGAAAATTATTATCATGCTGAGCTGAGATGGCATGGGATATGTAGACCCTCCTGTTTAACTGATAGGGAATTCACTGAGTTGCCTTTCAAGCAAAAAGGGACATGAATGAACAGTTATTTTAAAAATGAAAATCAAATAGTCTACGGCCCAACCCGAAAATGACTAAATGGCAGTATGGCACCATCCGGAAATGGTATACTTTTGTTTGGAGACTGAAGTAATCTCATGAGTAGTCTACCAGCTCGCTTTTGCTTGTATTTGAACTCATGTTGGTAGTAATCATGGGCAGGGGCGGTGATCCTGGGCCCGATAGGGGGACACGTCCCCCAGGAAATTTAGAAATGTAGCTAGAAAGAAATATAGCGGAAAGAACGTACATATATATTTTTTAGAATGCATAATTCAGCATTCAACATTGCAAAATCTCGCTTGGTCGCTACGCCCCCTCGCCCGATAACACAAAACTATGATATGACGCTCCCCGGCCGTGATTTATCCATGGTTGGTGTAATAGATCTTCTTTTCCCCCCTATTTTTTCTACCCTAATTGTGTGCTATCACAATCATGATTGTTTCATTTTCCCTTTAAAGCAGGCGCATAGCCAGGGCGGTAGGGGCAGTAAGAGGAAATAGGAAGAAAAAGGAGCAGACAAAGAAACATTTTTGAAAATTCTGACAAGTCGAGACGGTACATCGAATCGTCTTCTTTCTCTAATAATTTAATGAAACATCAAAGCTTCCACGCTTTGCGCGGGAGGGTGGGTAACTCAATTCAGTCAAGTAATAAGACTCGAGAATGGTACCACGAATCCTCTTCTTTCTCCAATAATTTCATGTAACATCAAAGCTTCTGCGCTTCGCGCATAATGGGGAAGGAGGAAACTGCGAGGTGCCCGAATATGAATTTTTGATATTTTTTCTCGTTTATTTTGGTGATAAATAACACTTTCACAATACATATTATGCTTAAATTTTTGCTTGCTCGCTTCGTTCAATAACCGAATTGTGAAACCAGAAAATATTTTTTTGGGGTAAGAGGCTTCAGCCCCCCCCCCCCCTCCCCCCCCCCCCCCCCCCCCGATGAAAATGTCAAAATGTGTATAACTTAAAAACGGGGAATGTTGATATCGGACAAGAGACGTGACGTGAGCCTGCCCCCTTTCCAAAACTGTGCCTGCTTGTATGTACCGGTATGGTGCTTCTAATATGACCTTGTCAGTATTTGTATGTTGAGCTGAAAAAACGGTCAGCGCAATTTTCAAATTCCGCCCCCCGCTCATATGAAGGAAGCACTAGGACTGGACTGGTACATGTATTTTTCAACGATGCCGCAGGCCAGATACAAATCCAGGTGAGAATTGTTTTCATGGTCTGTGAAAGAAAATCACACATTAGCAGCATATGGAGAGTCATGATTAATCACGACCGGTCTGTATAATGCCATCCATTAATTTGCGCTCACTACCGAACTTACGATCGATAAAAATCTTTGAACTACACTGCTATTATATATGATGGCTACATAAGCAATTAAATATTAACAGGGAAATATAGATATGGAATATGTAATGCACTTAGCCATAGGCGCCGGTAGGGGGGGGGGCAGTTTCCCCCAAACAAAAAAGTAGGGGAGGGGCAAAACACATTTTTGCCCCCCCCCCCCTCCAAAAAAAAAAAAAAAAGCAGTACAGAGGTAAACATGCTTTGTATTTTTAACCCAAAAGAACATAACAATAATAAAAACCTGAATTAAATCACATATACAATTCCATTCAAAGAAAAGGAAAGTTCACATACATTCATAAACACTGCGCATGCCACCTATACGGTATTTATCAATGGAGGGCTTTATATTAGCGATACGTGCATATCGTGGACATATTGTGCGAGAATGAGAAAGCGTGTCTGTTTTGTTTTGTTTTGTTATAGGGGTGAGAAGACATGAACCCCTGAACACTGGCGTACTGATGGGGGGGGGGGTGTATTTCTTATTCGATACCAGTGATTTACAAATGTTGCTGTTATGAAATGATTTTCCGGTATTTTTTCTCCATTTTTTGGTAAATCATACCTTTTTATGCGTTTGTTGGAAAATAAGAAATTCCCAAATTACAGTCGGGCGAAAAATACGCTTATTTAAAACTAAAAGCCTTTATGTCATGGTCTGCAAAGTGGCTGGGCTCGAGCCCCCACCCCCCCCCCCCTCACTTTCTGAAAAAGTATGTTAAAGAGAAAAAGAAAGAAAGACGGAGAGAAAAAATAAATGACCTGCCAATGTCACAAATAAGGTATTAAAAAAATGCTAATCTGACCGTAATTAAAACCCCAGAGCTTACGGGGGCTCCACCCGAACCCCTCAGTAATTTATGTTAAAAAAGTAATACAATATAATATAATATAAAGAGGAATAATGTATATTGCATGATTATATTAAATCAAGTTTGATTATTCAGCTATCAAGATATCATTTTGAAATAGAAATCATCTCAATAATGCATCTTGTGTCTCCCGGAATTATGTACATGGAATTAAAACAGGTTAAAGAATCTTCTTTTGCATCGTTTTTGGAATTCAATTAGATTAAATAAAAGGTTTGTACCAGATTTTGAGTCATTAATTTGAAATACCAATAGCTGAGCAGGTATTCACTTTTCGCTTAGACAATTAGTAGGGCGAGATTTAATCACTTTTCATCTTTCGTAGTATCTTACTATGTATTCACCGATCTTACTTTTCCTTCTCATGACAAAGTGTTATTTGCTTGCGGGTTAGGAGTGTATCAGCGCTCTGGAAATAGTAATAACATAATTTGTCTTGATACAAATTCAAAATTGGTTGAAGTCGTGTTTTATACTTCACTTTTGCAAACGTAAATCATACTTTTTGTAAATAGAGGCTGAGAATTATAGGATGAATTTATGTATAGTTATACTTACAATAGTATAGGTTCTTTTTTTGTACGAATTTTGTCATCCACAACCGTATTTTAATGATTTATGTTGTGGTGCTACTCTTTGATAGTAAGGATATAATAATTTTATGAGGCTGCAAGTGTATACTTTATATCATAGAAGATAGAAGACTCGGGCACGGTTCCGTTTACAAATGATTTTTATGTTACTGGAGGTAAGTGATTGAATTTCGTCAGGGTAATAACAGACTAAGGCTGAATTGCTAAGAACTTTTAATCAGTCATGTAAATCAATCTTGACAGAAGGCCTTACAAGACCTGTTTTTTTTGTCATGCTTCAATTGTATTCATTTTTGCTTACGTTTATGGTAAGGATTTTTAAATAGCGAATAAAATTATATTGAATTCAATTGTTTTATAATCCATAGTAGAAAATAATTTTCATCTGATTCATTATGTTCTTTCTTCCTAGTATACAGTAAACACGTTTTTTATTCTTCTTCGGTGAGAATTTATATTACTGAAATCAACTCTTATGCAGTGATGTTATTTATTCAAGGGGTGTATAGTCTGACCTATATCGTATATTAAAAGATTATGTATAGATATACTCAGGCGCGTACACAGGGGGGGGGGGGTTGGGGGGCTAACCCCCCCCCCCCCCCCCTTTGGTAATTTTTTGTGTGTAAACCCCCCCTAAATTTCCCTAAACCCCCCCCCCCCTTTTGGATTTTTTTTTTTTTTTTTTAATTTAAAAAAAATAAAATAAAAAAATCCCATGGCTGACCTAAAAAAGCTGACCTTACCCCCCCCCCCCCCCCCAACGGAGCAAAATGTCAAATTTTCAAATTTCGATACCAAAAAAAAAAAAAAAAAAAAAAAAAAAGAAAAATCAAATTTCGATACCCCCCCCCCAAAAAAAAAAAGTGACCTCTTACCCCCCCCCCCCCACCCCCCCCGCGTATTCAGCGGTCGGCTGAGTCGTTGCGATTTTTTGGGACCAAAAAAAAAAAAAAGTGACCTCTTACAACCCCCCCACCCCCCCCCCCCCCCCCCCCCCCCCCCCCCCCCGCTTATTCAGCGGCTGGCTGAGTCGTTGCGAAATTTTCGGCCCGATTTATAAATGTTAACCCCCCCCCCCCCCCCCCTTGAAAAAAATCCTGTGTACGCGCCTGGATATACTAATAAAATAGTGTTCTTTTTGTTGTAGAAGTGACTCCTGTCAAAACTTCGCTTATTCCCGATCAAATCGAGCTACATTTTGCACAAAAAACTACATTTATACTGATGTACATTGACTGTATAGAAGTCAAGGTGCATGCCCGAGAATTGTGGTGTGTTGCAGGGAAGAGAGCGAGAGAGAGAGAGAGGGGTGAGGGGTGAGATACAACATGTATGCAACATGAGTGGATGCTATATAGATAAGAGAAATTGATCGATTGAGGGAAGAACTATCAACCCTATGGGGATGGATGGATTGATTCGTTGATTGATTTAATTTGTCTGAATTGATTCACATTGAACGTGATTTGATTTGATTTTATTTTATTTTATTTTATTCAGACAATATAAAAATATATACATGTCTTGGGTTACAAAACAAGGTTTAGAAAAACCCATACAGGTTTGCATCCCAGATATGGGCAGTAAAATGGCATACATAATTACACAGTAAATACTGATATATAAAATATCGAAGTATGACATAGGTTATAGTTCAATATAAATACGACAACAGAAATACAAGTTAGAAATTGCAAGATATGTATGGCACATCATTCAATGCTTTTCAATAATTCCGCCACACACACTCATGCAGGAGCGCTTCTTAAACTTGGAGGGGAGGGCCTTTGGGGGATTGGGGGCTTGCATGATGTTCTTATACATTCACACAACACCCCCTAGAAACGCCACTGCATATACCCCTAAGGCCAGAAATCTACATTCCATTATTATGATTATGTACGTACACGACCCCTATATGCTACTCAAGGAACAATATTTTGGGCATGAAATTGACCCATAAGATGGTCAGACATATAATTACTCTCTTAGGCAATTTCCTCCAATTACTTATTCATGTTTACTTTTTTTAATGATTGAGTTTCTCCCCCAAATATACTTTGTAATACTTTAGATCTAATTAATCAAACTTACTCCACATCACATGCACCCATCCTGGGGTTGCCAATTAGGCTCGCGGTCCTGCCCTTTTCATGTTTTCCGAAATGGAGGCCTATACACTATAACTGGCAGGGCTTTCTAATTGAAAAGCAGATCCACTGGCTTACAGTGGAACTGAATGAAACTACCCTGTTGAACGAAATTAATAATAAACAAATAAACAAATAAACTTACGGAACACATTGAAACATAGTACAAATTTTTCAAAAAAATTATCATTAATACAACCCCTGTGTAATAGTCAACAACTATATACAACATGAAAAATCTTATTACATGTTCAACATTTTGAGCTATAAGAAATCAAGTTTATTTTGCAAGACTACGCATGGTCGATAGACACTCCAAAAAAATATATTCCTTGATTACGTAATAGCTTTCGACACTTCCAGTGTTCGTGCAAGTGTACGACGTCGCCTATATGGTATGGCGGGCTGTAAGCGTCACCGTGTCATGTTGCATACACAGGTTCACGCACAGAACAGAGCGAAAGCTGTATTTAGATGCTAGCGTCATACTTCACAATAGTCTTGCTGGGAAAGTATATACTATAGCATTTGCTGTGGAACTCTATACATCGTACGGGTAAGTTGAATACCGACTGCAATATCGTTATGATTAATCGTGATATTCCCGATATTATATTCGACAGTCACATATAATGTCATGGAGAGGCGGGTGAAAAATATATGATTGATATGAATGCTGAAAAAAACTATGATATATAAAGTCAGGGTGATAATAGTTAGGTGATATATTGCAAGAGACGCACTGTGTTTACATGCGAGAATATTGAATCAGTATACATGGTATACGTGCCTGGAGATGAGTTTTTTTTCATGTGGATGTGGGCTTCCATACCATAGAAAATGGATACGAAAGTACATGAGGAAATCATCATAGATCAAACGGGAGGATAAGACAACAAATTGCCTGCAGATAATCTGATATGCATGTACATGTATTACTAGGATTCTGAATGTGATCGTACTCCAGGGAGGTGTTTTAACTCTCATATCCCTGCGTACACTGTATCCATCAGGTATAGGGAATATACAATGCGCCTATATACATGTACTCATATTCATGGAGGCATAAATATATTATAGCATGGTCTACTAGCTAAACTGTATTCATCTATTATAGGTGCCGGGCTGCTGACTATGTGTCATTCATTTCAATTCAATTCTTTTATTCATCCAAATTCACAAGAATACATGCAAATTTGTTTTGGTTACACTTTGTAAAAATTCGTAATAAAGAGTAGTTCGCCGGATGCCGTTGATATAATATCATGCATCGATACGCGTCGCCAATCACAGAATATTATAGAATTAAAAAATTGTCTCTGCTTGTAGATTTTGACTTGAATTTATTTAATCTTAAAATCACATCAGTCTAAGAAGACTGCTTTCTGCAAGAAATGTTGAATATAATTAGTTTGGCAGTCGAGCTTTAATCATGCATGCCCTCGTGGTGGACTTGTCTATACCATTTATGATTAGCTCAACCATTTGCAGTTTCCCCGTATATCATTTAATTTATTGTTTTGTATGTGACTTTACTTCTTTTTTTTTGGTAAGGGCCCTGAATAATTTACTTGTTCGTTGTGAAGGATAGTATTGTTGCTATTGCGTATATATGAAAGTGTTGATTCAGCAAGGTAATATCAATATACCAAAGCCCATCGCTCATTGTAATGCGTGACGTACTCATCTATTGTGTAATCCAGACTCAGTGAGTGGTCGACCTCGATCGGCTCGAGTGGATTTCTGGACAATCTATATGCGTTCGTGTTTTTAGTGTTATGCGTTGCATTTGTTGTCGAAGGACAATATTACAACGATACCAAAACACGACAACAAATGCAACGCATAACAATATACTAAAAACACGAACGCATATAGATTGTCCAGAAATCCACTCGAGCCGATCGAGGTCGACCACTCACTGAGTCTGGATTACACAATAGATGAGTACGTCACGCATTACAATGAGCGATGGGCTTTTGTATATTGATATTACCTTGCTGAATCAACACTTTCATATATACGCAATAGCAACAATACTATCCTTCACAACGAACAAGTAAATTATTCATGCCCTTACCAAAAAAAAAGAAGTAAAGTCACATACAAAACAATAAATTAAATGATATACGGGGAAACTGCAAATGGTTGAGCTAATCATAAATGGTATAGACAAGTCCACCACGAGTGCATGCATGATTAAAGCTCGACTGCCAAACTAATTATATTCAACATTTCTTGCAGAAAGCAGTCTTCTTAGACTGATGTGATTTTAAGATTAAATAAATTCAAGTCAAAATCTACAAGCAGAGACAATTTTTTAATTCTATAATTTTTTGCATGGCGACGCGTATCGATGCATGATATTATATCAACGGCATCCGGCGAACTACTCTTTATTACGAATTTTTACAAAGTGTAACCAAAACAAATTTGCATGTATTCTTGTGAATTTGGATGAATAAAAGAATTGAATTGAAATGAATGACACATAGTCAGCAGCCCGGCACCTATAATAGATGAATACAGTTTAGCTAGTAGACCATGCTATAATATATTTATGCCTCCATGAATATGAGTACATGTTTATATATATAGGCGCATTGTATATTCCCTATACCTGATGGATACAGTGTACGCAGGGATATGAGAGTTATATCCTTTATTATGATACGCCCTGTATAGTTTCAGGCAAATCTATACATCTTTTTCTTCTATTTCTTCTTCTTCTTCTTCTTCTTCTTCTACGTGTTCTTCTTCTTCTTCTTCTTTTTCTTTTTCTTTTTCTTTTTCTTCTTCTTCTTCTTCTTGGCTTCTTCTTCTTTTTTTTCTTCTTCTTCTTTTTCTTCTTCTTCTTCTTCTTCTTCCTCTTCTTCTTTTTCTTCTTCTTCTTTTTCTTCTTCTTCTTCTTCTTCTTCTTCTTCTTTTTCTTCTTCTTCTTCGTCTTCTTTTTTTGTTTCTTTCTCTTTTCTTCACATGGGCAAAGGTAGAACAGAACTTGAAAGGATTTTATACTACTATATACCAAATTTCAAATGCTGTATCACAGATCCTGGTTTTGTTAGTGTTTATATATATTTCAGGCTATTTAATATATAGTTCATCATCGGCGGTATTTTGATCGAAGAGTGAGGATAACGGGGTTAGTCGTATTCCCGAAAATGAAAAAAGCGTTCATAATTCCAGAAATTAATTTATAAAAAGGCTAGTCGTTTTCCCGAAAATGAAAAAAAGCGTTCATAATTCCGGAAATTAAATTTAAAAAGGTTCATCATTCCGAAGGTTTGTAAACCCGAAAATGATACAAGGATCTGTTTCATTTTCGGAATTATGAACCTTCGGCATAAATATGACTGACAGTTTTTCATTTTCGTATTTCTGAACCCTTAAGTTTCATTTTCGGAAATACGAGCTCTAAAATACTGATTCATTTTGGGAATCAACTTTTGGAATTATGAATCTTCGGAGCAACGTTCGAGAAAAAAACGCATCTTAATTCTGAACGAAGAGTAACACGAAGAACATGACTCCCTGGTCGTTTATCACATGCGATCTATTCATTTATTTTTTGCTATTAGCTATTTGTTCTCTATTTTTTTCAATTTCTTATAACGAATTAAAGGAAAGATAAGAAAAAAGTTTAGGCTAAGGATTGTGAACAAAAGATAGATGAAAAAATATTTGTTTAAAGCATAGTTTCTGTGCTGTTTTTTCACTATTTGTCGCCTAATTCTAGACTTTATTTTATTGTGACTATGGGTGGGACACGAAAAGGGCAATAATTCTATAGGCCCTACATAATAATGTCTGCCCTACGCTATTCAGCTCTGCTGTTTTATTACCATGTGTTGTCCTGTAGCTCATTTTTGAAAAAGTGATCGCCCCTAAATAAGACCGCACCCCCCCCCCCCCCCCGGCCCCCACCTTACGGTGATATATTGAATTTAGCGTAAATGACGCAACCGTAGGGGCTACAGATTCCGGTTGTCAGTT
Source organism: Strongylocentrotus droebachiensis (assembly GCA_035222895.1). NCBI lineage: Eukaryota > Metazoa > Echinodermata > Echinoidea > Camarodonta > Strongylocentrotidae > Strongylocentrotus > Strongylocentrotus droebachiensis. The sequence continues at coordinate 308,865 of JAVYIG010001488.1, read as the reverse complement.
CATAGGCCCACTGACGCTTTTCTGTTTTGCTGATTCAGTTATGATTACTTTAAAGGTAAAGACCAGTAATGGTCATGCGATTGCATTGTGAAAGAAACGTTGTGGAATCGATCAGAAAAGGTCGATCATCTAGCATCTAGCATCTGCAAGGTTCTGGAATCATCAAAATGATAAGAAATTTGGCTCATTCTTCGTAAAGTTACAAGCACTATACACAGAAAGATGTATATGGGACTAGGCCTACCCTATCTCTCTCACCAGACCATGAGAGAAATAAATTTACCAAATATATGAATTAGTAGGCGGTTTCCAGGCAAATTTTTTATCATCATGTATTAGTCAAAACATATTCTTTCACATGATTGGTAATGAGAGCTTCCATTTCATTTTTTGAAATTGGGGCGTTGCCAATACTGGTCTTTACCTTTAATCATTTTGAAAAGTCTAGCTATTTTGATCCATCGATCGCGCGTATCTAGTCTTCGCGCGATTTGCTTGCGCGCGCATGCGCTTCTCGGTCGAATTTACTAACTAGCGCTATAGATTCTAGATCTAGACTCCAATTTAGTAATTATAAATTACCATTTACAAAATTTATTTCACAGAAATCGAGAGGAGATCTTACCTGCTTGAAGATTCAGACTGAGAGGCGGAAAGAATATGACCGATGTAAGTCTGATACTGATAGGTTAACGTAGATGTAGATGTAGAATCCAACTGAACAGTGAGTGACACTCCAGCCAGGCAGTGAGGACTGAGCCTGAGGTTAATAAAGTGAAGTTTTATAGAATAATCGATCTAACAGTTAGGCCTAGATCCCAGTCTAGCGGCCTAGCACAGCCTTTTTTAACATGGCGCCATATGCCCGTGGAGAGCCGCAATTTAATTAAAGATTCGTTTGGATCCATTTCAAAATAACTGTCAACTTCATGAAGAACAAAAATATTAGAAACCGCTAATGAAGGCGCTATGTATTTTCATGTGGATGTAAGATCAAATGAGACAGAGATGAGAGATTCGAGAAATGATAAGTCAATGGGTGGTAGACTCTAACTTAGATCATGAGATCTACTTAAGCCGAGCCGGGACTAAGTCCAGACTAAACAAGAATTTTAGTTCACACTTCTATGGAATGCTAGGTTTTATCTTCCTCCTTCAATATTCATGACAAAGATAATCTACCAAAGACTTTTTGGAAATTCAGTTCATACCGTACTCATAATCTTTTTCTTCCCATTTCATTGCAAAATTAATTTTTTGGAGACTTTTCATTGAAGGATTAAAATAATCTGTAGGCCTACAGGATAAATGAGTTGACAACAGGCACTCCATAAAAGTGTGGACTAACTTGGTGCGCGCTAACTTAGTAGTTAGTACGCGCTACCAGAGATCTACAGTTGAAAATGCTTTTCAATTTCAAGTGAAATTTTACTGTTCATAGACTAACTTTGTTAGGCCTAGAGGTCTACTGTTATTATTGTAATGTTAGTGTTAGGTGCGCAGTTCCCAAATCATGAATAAATGTCAATTTAAACAAATAAATGCCCAGATGCTGTGTGTCCAGACAGGCGCAGGCTGTGTATCCAGCTTTAAGTTTAAGTTCTAACTTTTTTATTATTAAAAAACGCAATTGGAAGGAGTTTAGATTCTACATGCAAAATTTCATAAATCTTTGAAGACAATAGATCTAGATCTGACCTAGATTCTAGATCTAATCTTAATTTATAAAGAACACCTTGATCTAGCTAGGTCTAGAATCTAGATCTATTTTTGATTGTTAGTGCTGTTTGATGCGACGACGTTTTGGTTATATCCAAAGGCAAAAGTGGCAGTTTTATCTGGATACACAACCCCCAATTAAGGGCCCAAGTTCTATATCTAAAATAATCTAGGTACTAGGGGGTCTAATTGTAAAAAAATTATTTTCTCTTTATAAAAAGAACTACACGCAAAAGCCTGTTAGCAGCCAGCCTGGAATGCCTGGGGAATGGATGCCGATGCCTCAAGTCCAGAGCTCGCCAAACTGCCCTCCTGGACTGGAATATTTGGCCCAGATAGACCAGCTTTTAGTCCACCAGCAGATTGAGATTTTGGAAGGTATGTTGCTCTCATGAACTCGGCCAGTGGCACAAATACATGATTACAGGAGAGAAGGGGGAGGGGGCATGCAGGTGACCCCAATTTTATAACTGCATTAAAAAAAATAGGGGGGGAGGGGGTGAGGTGGAGAGGGACAAAGAAAGGGATCGCATTGGGGACTTCCTCTTTCTATATTCATTGATTGGGTAAAACACTGACGCCCCTCATTTATACCAGTGTCCCCCTCCCCCCCCCCCCCCCCCTATCATGGCAGAACCCACATTATGCCAGAAATCTAGGCCAAATGTCTAAAGGTTTTAAAGCCATGTAATGAGAAAATACAAATAAAATACAGCGTTCGTTCAGGGAAATCTCCTTGTGTGTGCTTGAAATTTCTACTGCATAAATATTATTGTGTATAGTCTATTTGTACTATGGTATGTAGGCATAAAGGAGAAGCAGATTTATGGTATACCTTTGCAGTATTTGCCCATTTCTGCTTTAGGCCATGTAAAATTGATTTCATGTTGATCGTCCCCGCCCGCTTCCTTTTTGGGGGCCGCCTCCTATTTTTTGTTATTTGTTATTTTATTTTATTTTTTTTTTGAATTTTTTTTTTTTTTTTTTTTTTTTGAAAGAAAAAAAGCATGAAAAACACTGCTAAAATGGCTCTATTTCTGATTTAAAAAAAAAAAAATTGTCGGCGGCCATCTTGAAAAAAAATAGCCTCGACTGTCAGGGAAAATGTACCGAGCGGCCATTTTGAGCGGCCATTTTGAAATATCAAATATCAAATAACATGGTACAACCCTCCTCTTTTTCAAAAAATCCGGACGATCAACATGTAATCAATTTTACATGGCCTTAGGTGTTTAATGTTTCTTCATTTCAGAATTAAATGTGAATAAACATGTCATGATGCAAAAATGCAAGGAAAAATCCCTTTAAATTTTTAATTTGTGATCTATACTTAGTTTTTGCGATGTATTGTAATATTTTTCAATAAGGCTTCATTATTGATATGAGATCTCTATGTTGAAGAATGTGACTCTGAAAGAAAAATGTTAATATTGCCAATTTCAAATGGAAAATCTTATACAGTGAGCTGAAATGTTTGTACTATTCTTGTAAAGAGTTGACAAAGTTGAACGAGATGGAACTACTAGAGTATGTATCTTTCATTTCCTTGTATTCAGTACTTACTGGCATTGAGATGCAGAATAAATACCAGATCAAAAATTCACTTGGACAGCAGATCTACTTTGCTTATGAAGGTAAGTTGTAATGAGGTTGTATGATGAAGGTAAGTTGTAATGAAATAGTATGATGAAGGTAAGTTGTAATAAATTGTTTGTATCACAGGCCTGATAATTATCCGATATAAATCGGTTTCCCAATTTTTTTCTTCTTCTTTTTTCCCCGATTTTGTTTTCTCCTCGAATTTACCCTTGATTTTTCCCTTATTTTTCCTATTTTGCCATATTTTTGCCATATTTTTCCAAATGTTCTTACTCAAAAGGTGGGGGATGTTGTAAGATGCCATTTATTTTTTACTCAAGGGGTGGGAGGGGGGGGGGTGGTTGAAGGAAAGAAAAAAAACTCAAAAATCTGTAATGCACTTTAATATTTGGCTTAACGATGTATATATCACCAAAAGTACCATTGAGCCAGTACATATGTCAGCCAAAATGTATAATCGTTAAGTGTCAACTTTTTTTGTTAGGTGCTTCCTGTAAATATGTATCTGAAACCTAAATGAACACATTATTTCAATAAACAGACTGCTGTTCTCCCCAAATGACTACAGAATTTTCTCATTCCAATAGTCTTACCACAGGCACCATGCAGATCCCTAAGAAAATTTGTTAAGAAAAGGAAAGTTAGTCTGCATAGCATTGTATGAGATAAAGGATCAGACTCTGGACTTTAACTTTGATATTATCAAAGGACTAAGGGCAGAGTTCCATCATCAATGGACAGTTACCTTTTGTTTCCATTGTAAGAGATATTGACAATAGTCATAAAATGACCTAAAAATAGATGCTATTGTTGATCCCTGATATAAGTTTAACCAAATATATGCCTTTCCTCTGTTATCCCACGATAGCAAGCTCTTAAAGGGCAATCCAACCCTTGTATAAAATTGATTTGTATGACAGCAGAAAAATAACAGAAACAGAATGGCAAAAGTTTAAAATGAATCGGACCAATAGTAAGGAAGTTATGAATGTTTGAAATATGAGATCACTATTAGTCTACCGTATGCAAATCTCAAATTGGTAGTTTGGTCAGTGAATTGTGACATAGGACGTGGATTAATAAGTTCCTTCTCTCTTGGAGCACTACTCAAAATATATTATAGATACACTGTAGATTTTTTAATTTTTTATTATAGGTTCTCTAAACAGAATAAACCTTCCTGAGCATTGGATTTTTGAAAAATTTAAATTTCAGTCATTTTATATGTTTGGAATAGATGGGAAAGTAGTCCGGCACTACATCACATTGACATTAACTCTTCAGCCGATTTGAAGTGCCCATACGTATAGTGATTACAACTTTTAAAAATTCATAACTTTTAGCGTACGTAAGAAGTCTGATTAAGTCAGATTGTATATACTTTCAATATTCAGAAAGACATGAATTAACAAATCGATTTGTTGCGTCATTTATTTATTTCCATGTATACAGAATCTGGGTGCATGCATCGTATCTGCTGCGGGCCTCATCGTGGATTCGTCCTACACATTACTGACAATTCACAGCAGGTATAGTGGCCTTATTAAATGAAAATCATTGATACACTGTAGTCAATACTAGGATTCAAATTAGTTGTATAATATTCCTTCCAACTTGTAATTTTACATGTTTAAAGTTTTGTTTGTGGACCGCCGTGTATATAGTGATAATTTTGCCATTCAGAAGGCATACATTTAAACAGTACTATACCCTAGCTTACACCTTTCTATTAGAGAACTCTTACGGTAATCATCTATTTCTGTAATCTATTTTACTTCTGTATCTTTCTTCATGTTGCCAATTTGACGCTACCAGGAGGTAATGAGGGTTGTGCGTAACTTCAAGTGTTGCGCAAGTTGTTGCTGGTGTGCTGATTGTGGCGAATGCGGTTTCGAGATCCAGGGATAATTTTGCCATTCAGAAGGCGTATATGCAAACAGTATGATACCCTTACACCAGATTAATTTATTTTACTTTTGTATCTTTCTTTATGTTGCCAATTTGCCGCTGTCAGGAGGTAATGAGGGTTGTGCGTAACTTCAAGTGTTGTGCAGGTTGCTGCTGGTGTGCTGATTGTGCCGAATGCGGTTTTGAGATCCAAGTCGAGGCGCCGCCTGGCAACATTGTGGGATATGCAAAACAGAGGTAACATATATGTAGCTTTTATATAATCTGATTACTAAGAATTGGAATTATCATAATTCAAGTCATGTCCTGTTTAGGTTTTATGATTCATTGTTAATAGAAGTAGTAGTAGCAGTATTAATATCATGTATGACATCATCTTCTCCATCATCATCACCATCATCGTGACTGTTGTTAATGTTGATGATAAATGTGTAACATAATCATGTGCATTCAATAATCCATTCTATACTGAATGTTCAACTGTATCTTGACTTGAAAGTTTGAGGAGAAATTGAGCTTTATGGCACGCTAAATAAAATACAATATACAAACAAAAAACTAATTTCTTTGAAAACTAACCGTTCATACCAAGCAATTAGTTTAACTTCCAGACTAAGTGGAATTCCTTAATAGTAATGTCTGTATCGTGTGTCATCTGATATAATGCACATTCTCCACTCACTGGGGAGCATTCCCGCCAGGCACTGTTTAACAGATGCTCACATTGCTTAGAAGAATCTTCAGTACAATATTTCCTTTACCCATCTTTTTCTCTGGTGATTGTATGCAGATAATATATGTCTGTATCATGTGTCATCTGATACAATGCACATTCTCCACTCACTGGGGAGCATTCCAGCCAGGCATCATTTTTTAAGACGCTCACATTGCTGAGAAGAATGTTTAAGTTTAACATTTCCTTTACTCATCTTTTTCTCTGGTGATTGTATGCAGACAAACTATGTCTGTATCATGTGTCATCTGATACAATGCACATTCTCCACTCACTGGGGAGCATTCCAGCCAGGCACTGTTTAACAGATGCTCACATTGCTTAGAAGAATCTTCAGTACAATATTTCCTTTACCCATCTTTTTCTCTGGTATTTGTATTCAGACAATATTTCTGGAAGCCTGAGCTTGATGTGCAGAACGCTGAGAAGGACACCATACTGAAGATACGTGGCCCATGCTGTCTCTTCTGCACAATGGAAGACATTGACTACAAGGTAATAAGGGTTCCTTCACATGTAAACGCAGGAAATCACATCATTTATGTTTTTATTTTTGTTTTTGTTTGATTGTAAATGAATACCTATTAGGGATGTAGGATGCACAACAAAGGTTCTAAATGTAATTGCCATCCGTATGCTATAAGATGTAGAGGTGTAGTGTGGTCTAGTGTAAACGTCACCGGACTGTGGGTCACATGGTTCATATTTTCGAGTCCAGCCATGTCTCTGATGTCCTGTGGCAAGGCATTAATCTATATTTGCCATTCTCCGCCCAGTTGCAGTAAATGGGTACCAGTAGGAATTTATTCCTTTAATGCTTTCAGCGCCTTAAAGGTAAAGACCAGTTTTGGAAACGCCCCCCTCTCAAAAAAATGAAATGGAAGCTCTTATTACCAATCATGTGAAAGAATATGTTTTGACTAATATGTGATCATACAAATTTTGCCAAGAAACCGCCTACTAATTGATATATTTGGTAAATTATTATATCTATTTGGACCTGATAGATATAACGCACTTGTGTGTAGTCCCGTATAAATCTTTTTGTGTGCAGTGCTTGTAACTTACCAAGACTGGGCAAATTTCTTATTATTTTGATGATTACAGAACCTTGCAGTATACTTATATGCTGATCAACCTTTTCTGATCGATTCCACAACGTTTCTTTCACAATGCAATCGCATGACCATCAATGGTCTTTATCTTTAATTAGGGCATACTTTGTAGGCGCCTTGAGCATCCCCTGGGATGGATACCTGTGCAGTATTATAAATGAAGCTATTATTATGTTTCTAGGCGCAATTGGGTTTTCATAGAGAGCTACGACAATAGCATCAATGTTACATTGTACATAATACATAAATATATATTATTTAATGATACCATATTCACAGTCATACTTAAGTTAACAATTAGAGTTAACCACAGAATAGGTATGAGGCATCACGTACAGAAGAGACAAAAGCATTGGTATATATACATGTTAATATATATGAACTTGATAACCTCTGCAAGGTTTATGAAGTGGGTTTTTTATACAATTTGTTGAAGATTTAGATGCATCTCTTCTCATTTCTGTCTCGACCTAGGTCATGACCCCTGACCTTAAGACTGAGGTCGGGTTGATCACCAAGCAATGGGGCGGATGCTTCAGAGAGTGCATCACCAAGGCTGACAATTTCTCAATCACATGTAAGTTTTTATAAAATTGTTCTATCTTTATTCTTTTCTATATCTGGGCCCCGTTGCACAAAACGGCATTGATGGTAACTACCATGGAAACCTTGATTTTGATTGGCTATTGAGCCCTGTTATGGTAGTTGCCATTGATTACAAAGTTACCATCAATGGTAAGGTTTATGGGCAATGGGGCCCTGATCTATCAATGATCTGCAATCAAAACCAATTTTAATTGTATTCATATCTTTTTGTTATTGTTCTCCTTGTTGTATGGCAATGTTTGCATTTTTTTACTTAATGTTGCAAGTGTACTAAAAAAATTATTTTATACTATATACCGGTATGCATAAATATCTCTGGTTTGATGACAGAACAGCTATGTTTGTATTTCCATTTCCATTATTTGAGCTGTGAACAATATGGATATTTGTAATATTGAATGCCGATAGATTTAACCAATTTTTAACACAATATTGTTTGTGCTCATTCATACCAATAATTGAAATGGATAAGGACACAAAAATTGAAGTTTTGAAGTCGGGATTAGAGGTTATATAACTATGCCTGAGAGAGGGCAGCATAACAATAGATACCAGATTGGGCCACTGATCGTTATGATAGTTATGTTAGAATGTGGTAAGTTTGTTCAATTTTTCTTTAATTTTTTTCCTTCAGTTCCTCAGGATCTTGATGTGAAAGCCAAGGCAACCTTGTTAGCGACCAATATTCTTATCGTGAGTATCATCCTTAAGTGTGTTCTTTGCCCTTCCCCACCCCCCCCCCCCCTCTCTCTCTCTCTCTCTCTCTATCTCATTACTTCTTGTCTACTCCTTCTTTCTCTCTATCTCATCTCTTGTCTAACCTCTTTTTCTTTCTCTTTTCCTTTCTCTTTCCCTCTTTTATCTCACTCTTTCTGTGTTTGTCTCTTCTCCCCCCCCCCCCCCCCTCACGTCCCCCACCCCTCTCTTTCTCTCTCTTTCTCTCTCCCCTTCTCTCTCTCTCTCCTTCTCTCTCTCTCTCTCTCCTTCTCTCTCTCTCTCTCTCTCTCTCTCTTTCTATAAATATATCTATATAATATATCTCCAGTCTTTCTATTTACTTTTTTGAATTACTTTCAAACAATATACTTGTCATCATATTTCCAGCATATGGTTTCAAGAAAAACAACTTTCTAAAATACATATGTATATCTACAATATCAATTGATCTCAGTAGTTCTGTATGGACTCCTGCAAATAAAACATACACATTAAAATACTGATAATACAAGTCGCATTTGTATTACATTTCTAAATGCCTAACTAACATTGTGATTATTATTACCCTGGGGCGGTATTCTGAACCCTGTCTTATCTCTAATATTGTTGTATCTTTGGAGATAAGATGATGTTGGTATTCTGAACACTGTTGTAACTTTTGTGTTATCTTTTGTTGTATCTTTTATCTTATCTTATCTTGCATGGTATTTACAACAATATTTACAACAGGTAGGGGGTTGTTGTATCTTTCGTTGTGATATAATGGCGGTAATATTTCTTGCCCAGAACCAACTTTGTGCCAAAAGACGAGTTAGAAGAAGATTATGTGTTGACCAGAAGCATCACAGATGAGAACTTTCTAAGAAATTAAATGCTAGGATATGATGATTTTAATGCTCTCATCTTAACCAATATAGTGAAAGCGTGAATTGTCTTCATGATCCACATGCCACAGCGCAAATTATGACGCGCATAAGCGCTCAAATTACGCCAAGATTAGTGTGCGCTAGGCGCATCTTCAGATATGGCATAAAGTATTTCTATTGGTTGACCTACTTATCATGCTTATATAAAACAGCTTTTAATTGGTAGGGTTCATACAAATGGCCGTGTCAACAGCGGTCAAAGATAAGATAGAGGCGGTCCTTCAAGAGATAACACAGGGATAAAATGATGTTCAGAATACTAACTTACAACAATATTAGCGCTGTGTTATCTCTGGGAGATACAACAAAAGATAACACAAAACTTACAACAATGTTCAGAATACCACCCCTGGTCAATAGATTCAGTTGCTAATCTGCACATGATAGTGCGCCAATGTACTTTCCTGGGGAGCATTACGGTCAGGCGCCATTTTGGTAACCACTAGACCACGATACCTCTAGAATTTATCTCTTTAAAAAAAAAAATAACTTTCAGCTTTTCTATTTGTCTTTTCATTCCAAAAATAGGAATTCATGATTTATGAGCAGCAGAAGAACAACAACAACAGCTAAAGTACACCCCTTTGCAGGGGCGGATCCAGCCAGCTCCAGCGGAGGGGTCCCAATTCGTTACAATATATAGCGGCGAAACAGCCAGCCGGTGAATAAGCCGAGGGGGGGGGGGGGGGTAAGGAGCACTAATTTTTTATTTCTTTACCTGGTTTTATCCCAGGGGTGGACCCCCCTCCCTCCCCCCCCCCCCCCCCCCCCTATCCCTGGATCTGCCACTGCCCCTTTGTATGGAGTAACCTCAATACCCATGTCAATCATCTTTCAAATATTGTGTAGTCCACACATGGTCTTGATATGCTGTACAATACACTGTTAAAATTGCCCTTTTGTTGATTTTTTGTAAATATTTGCAACCTTTATCTTTTCAATCAATCAGCACTGTATTTCTGTATGGATAGAAAACTTAAATGGGAATATATCCATCGTTGAATGATGTTTGGATGGAAGCAAAAAAATTCAAGAAACAGATTATTTAGTGATAAAATAGTGTTCTTTTTATTATGTGTAATACTTGTTGCTGATTTTAGTGAGGCTGTACTTTTTAACTGTAATATCAAAATGTTTACGTTTTCAGGTTACCAGTATCAAACAAGATTGAATCATTCTTGTGAAGAGAAGGTTGAGTTGTGGAAAGGGTGAAAAATAATTTGTGAGCTTTCCTCAATCTTTGTATCGTATTTTAACTAACACAACTTGTAAATTAGTGCTGGTTCTACCACCGAAGGTTCATATCATCTTTTTGGAGCAAGGAGGACATTAACTCCTTTCATTTTACACAGAGTTAACACCCTTCTGGCTCCAAACAGACGCTATAAATTAATGTGCTCCTAGACAAGCACATGACCACCTCAAGAGACAATATTATAGGGACTAAGTGCCTTGCATTTGTAATGCAGAGGTCTATTTTCAGGTTCTAACTATTTGCTATTTCGTTTTCATGTGAGGCTGTACCAGTGCTTTTTCAATAAGGCTGGAGAAACTATGTGAAATATAATTCTTCAGAGACTTCTATTCTTTTTAAATGATACTATAAATAGCGTACAAACCAAAGAGCATTGTTTTTTACATGTTATTTCATAGTTGGTGTCTAATTATTGCATAATGCTTTTAAACAGAAGACGCTCATTTTGAGATGTAGATTACTTTGAGTCAATCATCACAAGTCTTTACGAGACAGTTCCTGTGATTGTCATTTATGTGTTAGATTCAGGTTTTGAATGATACAAAATGTAACGGGAAGTAATCGTATGTCTGTGTTTATTCACAAAAAATGCAATGTGTCTTTCTTTGAAATTTTTTAATTGTAAAGTTGACTTATTGATGTTACATGATCGTATATTGCAACAGATGTTTATAGTTAATATTGTAAATATTACACAAGAATTACTCTAATTGTTGTTTTAACACTTTGCTTTCACTTTTTACAATATTCTATAGTTTAAAGGTTTAGGTTATATAAAGAAAATAATCAACGTCAGCTAAACTGATATTGTGGCACTTGGTTTATAATTACAATTCCCCCTGTACACTATTTAATGACATAATCTGAGGAATATTAGCAATTTGAATTACCCGAGAAAGAAAAGTATTACATTTTTTTTTTTTTTTTGGTCTGGTTTCAGAATTCTCTGTATAATGTCTGTTTGGAGCCACAAAGGCGGTAACTGTGTACATTAATAAGTTACTGCCCTTCTGGTTCCAACCAGATGCTATGTCAGGGCACTGGTCTGTCAATAGCCCAACTCTTTACAAAGTAGTATGTGATTGCTGTACGATATTGAGGTTTCACAGAAAGCTATGTTTGCCTATGGTACTTATTATCTCATTTTATGCAACTATATTAAGAGTATGGAGCTATTTACTGAAACACTTTGTCTTTGTAATTTTGAGGCTGTATAGTAAGATTTATTGTTTGGAAATATATAGTTTATTAAAACCAAACGTTTGATTCACATGTGTTCTGTCAGTTAGAGGAGGCACTTAAGTGATATATCAACTCCTTTACATTGCAGTAAACAATTCACAATTTATATGCATTTAGATGTACTGCAAAATAAAAGAAATGTGATGCACAGCAAAAACTTCCTTCGTATTGAAAGAGGTACATAAAATTTGACAAAAGGAGGAATGTAGAACAATATGTTGCATGAACAAAAGGTTTTACCAGACTTGAGATCAGTTGCCTCAAGAAATGCACTTATCTCTGTCCTGAAATAATGCTCACTAAAACGACTGAAACTTGATGGTGATGATGATGGTGGTGGTGGTGATGGTGATGATGATGATAATAATAGTGTTGGTGGTGATGGTAGTGATGGTGATGGGGATGATGATGATGGTTGTGATGGTGATGATGATGGTTGTGATGGTGGTGATGGGGATGATGATAATAATGATGGTTGTGATGGTGGTGATGGGGATTATGATAATAACGGTGTTGATGGGGATGATGGTAATGATGGTGGTGGTGGTGGTGGTGATGGGGATGATGATAATAATGGTAGTGATGGGGATGATGATGATGGTGTTGTTGGTGGTGATGATGATGTTGGTAGTGATGCTTATTTTAGTTGAATGTTATGTATAAGCAGGGGGCTGGGTAACGGAGGACTTGAGTTTTACAAAATGAAGTACATGTATAGCGCATCGACTTAGATTTTTAACATGGGACCTTCCTCATATGACACTACTGTTCACACCTTCCTGCTTAGACCACCACCCCCCCCCCTTCTCTCTCTCTCTCTTTCTACCCCGTCTTTAATTGTTCATTTTATTCATTTATTCTTCACTTGTTGAATGGAACAACTTGATCAGCACAAATATTGTTTTCATTGGTGTCCACTCACATTAAACAAACAAAAAATGCAACGATAGAATTGGAGATAAATACAAAAATATATATATATACAGAAATATAATTAAATGAACATAATATGAAAATTGAAAGAAAATCTAAGAAAAATACACACTGAATATAATATATACACTACATACACCACTGGCGTTAATCATCATATCCCTCCGACGATGTTAAGACAGAGTCTTTCATGCGGTATGGAAAGGTAGACTACATTAATGTTTGCTTTCATCCTAAGTTATACAGTTATGAATAACTAACTAGTACTGGGCTAATCGCTTTTTAATACTGTACCCATGGAATCTTAGTATATGTTGTATGACCACATCGCCTAGTTAGTTGAGAGTAGTCAGTTGTACATGATTACACATCACGGACTCTACAGATTTTGTCAGGTAAGTTCTTTATCATTCTGAATTCCTTTTTGGTTTGATTAAATTCAGTTGCTTTATTCTTCATCAATCACTTAAAATACAGATATCGAATGGTATAAGTTCAAATTCAAGTTTTATTTATCTTTCTTTTACAAATACATTACAAATATGACATGAATATAACAAGTTAACAGAATATGGCGTTACAATAGAAAGATGAGGTGACCTTGGTTGAAAGCAAGGCTTGTGGATTTAAGGTTCCTCAGGAGTAGCGTATGAGTACTATGTCTTAAAGAACAAACTCGTCAGATAAGAATAATGCATACATTTAAATGCTGACAAACTAAACTAACTAAACAACTGAGAAATTATGAACATAAGTAAGTATAATCAAATATACTGACTACTAGATAATGGCTATAAACAAGAGAAACAGGAAAATACTACGAGCAACAGGACGGAAACACAGACAAAAACGAAACAAGACTGACAGATGAATAGCTGTGAGAAACGGGAGTAGAATTATGCTGACCTATATAGTAAATAATTTCTTAAATATTGAACACAACTATAGATCTATACGATATCGACTCAAATAAATGAGATATATGACGCAGGAACAAATATTTAAAAGATAAAACCCGTTATTCATATCTCACCATGCATGCAGATGATGGGGTCTAAAGTGTAAATCGTTGCTTGTTATCGTAGTAGTAGTCGTTATCGTAGTCGTAGTAGGAAATGAATATAGTATATGATACTATGTAAACGATGTTGTTTTTTATATTATACCAATATGTTAAGAATTTAATTTGTGATATATCATTTTCTCTCATTTGTTTTGTATTGTAAACTGGACCCCTAGGTAGAACAGCTGTGCTGCACTGGCACAGCTGAGCAGGGCGATCCATCCAATGTTATTTTCTCATGTTACCATATTGTTATTTGTATGTTTTTATATTGGTCAATAAAATCAAATCAAATCAAATCTAATGCTTATAAAGCCTATTGTAAATAATATTTTCTAGGATTTTGGATATGCTTGGAAAAATAAAAATAGGCCTGTAATTACTAATTTCGTGAGGATTGTCTTTTTCTTACACAGGATTTACCTTAGCAATTTTCAAGGACTCGGGACATTTCCCGGTATTAATTGATAGATTAAAAACATGAGTTAAAGGACAAGCGATAAAGTGTATGACGTGTTTAAAAAGGAAAGCACTAATTCTATCGTGACCCTGTGATTTAATTAATTTTATTTTTTTTGTTATATCGATTATTATCCCCTCGCCGATTAAGTCGGAGGGGATATAGAAACGCTGCCGTCCGTCCTTCCTTCCGTCCGTGCGTCCGCCGGTAACAAATTTGGTTTCCGATCGATAACTTCAGTAATGATTGACGGATTTAAATGAAATTTGATATGAAGGTTCATGGTATCAAAACACAGCCTAAGTTCAATTTCCGAGTATGTAGGTCAAAGGTCATAGCTCATTAAATATGCGAATCTGGTTTCCGATCCATAACTTTAGTATTGTGACAAATCTTAATGAAATTTGATATGAAGGTACATGGTATCAAAACACAGCCTAAGTTCAATTTCCGAGTATGTAGGTCAAAGGTCATAGCTCATTAAATATGCAAATCTGGTTTCCATTCGATAACTTGAATAATGTTTGACGAATTTTAATGAAATTTGATATGAAGGTTCATGTATCAAAACACAGCCTAAGTTTGATTTCGGAGTATGTAGGTCAAAGGTCATAGCTCATTAAATATGCGAAGCTGGTTTCCATTCGATAACTTGAGTAATGTTTGACAAATCTTAATGAAATTTGATATGAAGGTACATGGTATTAAAACACAGCCTAAGTTCAATTTCCTAGTATGTAGGGCAAAGGTCATAATTCATTAAATATGCAAATCTGGTCTCCGATCCATAACTTTAGTATTATTTGACGGATTTTAATGAAATTTGATATGAAGGACATGGTATCAAAATACATGTACTGCCTAAGTTCGATTTCTGAATATGTAGGTCAAAGGTGAAAGGTCAAAGCTCATTAAATTTTTCCAAAACACCTAATTATATATGTGAAAATATGGTTAACTTCCTTGCCTAGTAATATAATAGTATAGTCCAATGGAGGTAACTTGTTCTGATGTATATAGGTCATTTGTACCCTGCGAGGGGATGCTACGCTTTGCGTTGACTTGAGTTTCATTAGGATCTGTGGGATTGAAAACATGTGATGAATTTGAAGGTTCAGGAAGAAATGTAGTAAAATTTTCGTTCGGTGTATTAAGTTTATTTGCTAACTTAGGTCCTATGTGGTATCGGCTACATCTTCAGACCTTATAGCTCTATCATGTATTGTAAAATTATCATTAGGCAATTTTTTATTTTTCTTTCCAATCAAATCTTTAATAACCCCCCAAGTAGATTTCATATTTGATTTCGTTCTATCAAGTTTGTCGGAATAGTAAATTTTACGAGAATTTCGACTGATGTTAGTTAATTTATTTCGGTATGTTTTATACTTGCTTTTTTTATGAATAGTTGAGTTCATTAGATAAGCCTTATACAGTTTATTCCTTGTGTGTATCGAATGTAGAGTTACATTAGTTATCCATTGCATTTTACAACGCTTATTTTTCTTGTTCGCAGACACGAGGGGAAATTATTGTCATAATATATCTGCAATTTTGTATTAACAATTTCGTATGCTTTATCTGCATTTGATTCATTAAAAACGTCCAACCATTCTTCCGTTGATAGATAACTTTTGAAAGATTCAATATTTTGAGGTGTTTCTTTTCTGTACATGTTTGATTTAGCTGACTTTTTCATTGTAATTTCATTATTACATATAAAAAAAATTGGCAAATGATCAGATATATCAGAATATATTAATCCCCTTGTAATGTTTTTATCAAAGATATTAGAAAAATATTGTTTATAAGGGTTGAAGATTGACCGTCAATTCTGGTTGGTTTATTTATATGTGGATAACAACTATTAGAATAAGTAATATGAAGAATTGTATCATGGTAGCTACTATGAGATAAAAGGTCAATGTTTTAGTCTCCCATTAAAAATAAGTGTTTACCTTCCCATGTAGTATGAAGGCATTTATCTAGATCTTCACAAAATAAATTTGTGTGACTATGAGGGGGTCTATAGATTAATCCGACGATTATATTCTTTTTGTTTGGATTAATGGTTAACAAAGAAAATGCAATCAACTATTAAGAATTCATGATTGCATTTTGCCCCGACTCCTAACATAAAAAAAAAATCCTCTATGTTGGCATGCCTTGAACCATAATGCATGACCCTACAGAGGAATTTTTCCTGTTGGGGACCGAAACAGAAAATGCAATGAATGATTGATAATCAATTGCATTATCTTTTCTTTTTTGTATTTTTTGGGGAGGCGACGTACCCTAGCCCCCGCTGCATACAGTCACGATTCAGTGGCTAAACGATGGCCTCGTTACTGTGAGGCCCCAGAATCAAAACCGTGTCGATGTGCTATACAGTGCGTCCCAGAAAAAACGAAACCGAGAAGTATCGATGTTCTATCATAACTTAATCGCAACTATAATTAATGAATGATACATATTTGGAAAGCTTAGAGTCTCCTCTTTCATGTGATGCTACTCAGATGATGCATATTTCACGCATGAGTGATTTAAAGCAATTTGAAGGAAGGAAACCCAAAAGACATTTGGCGGGCGGTATCTGAATTTCGAAGAAAAATTCACATTTCTAGAAAGTTGAGTTTCTGCCCTTTCATATGACACCTCAATCAGGAAAAATGAGCGAGGAATGACAAAGTTCTGTTTGTTTAAAGTAGTGCTTGCATTTCCATAATTTTATTAAACGAATTCGTTTTCACTGGCTGCCTGCCGTATCAATAAACGAAATTAACAAAAGACTTAACTCCGTTTCGTTGACAATCAGCCGTAGACGAGAGTCTTCATGCATGGCTGATTATCAACGAAACGGAGTTAAGTCTTTTGTCAAATCTGCTTTTTGCTACGGCAGGCAACCAGTGAAAACGAATTCGTTTGTTAAAATTATGAAAATGTAAGGGCTACTTTAAACAAACAGAACTTTGTTATTCCTCGCTCGTTCTTCCTCATTGAGGTGTCATATGAAAGGGCAGAAACTCAACTTTCTGGAAATGTGAATTTTTCTTCGAAATTCAGATACCGCCAGCCAAATGTCTTTTGGGTTTCCTTCCTTCAAATTGCTTTTAATCACTCATGCGTGAAATATGCATCATTTGAGTAGCATCAAATGAAAGAGGAGACTCTAAGCTTTCCAAATATGTATCATTCATTAATTATGGTTGTGATTAAGTTATGATAAAACATCGATACTTCTCGGTTTCGTTTTTTCTGGGACGCACTGTATTAGTGCCCTTTTATGAGGCATTGATCCTCATTACTGTCAGTTATGACTTAAGGACGTAGGTCCCCTAGTTGATTAGCATAGTAGCACACACATGCTTTAGCAGTCACGCAAAACAAACACTCGCAAATTGTTATTCAATAAAATCTGAGAATGTATACTATTATTTAGAACTATTTGGAATAAATCATTGTCAAAATCATTCCATAAATTGGGGTAAAAATAATTATTCCACTTTTATGACCAACAGTGTAATATATTATATATTCAATTCAATACCAATATGATGCAAAAGACAAATTGTGAGATCATAATTTAGGGTTAGGGTTAAAGGTTAGATATAGTGTAGGGTACAGGATTGAAGTTGAGAATTCGGTAAGTGTAGAAAATAGTCACGGAGCAGTTGTCGCAGAATTGTCTTTCAACAGGATAAGCGCCGGGTTTAGTATTCAAACTGTAAGTTTAGGTCTCAAGAATGTAACTTTATGATTGTTTCTTTGTTAATTTGACTTTATCCAAAAAATATCCAGTAAAGTAATCTATGGAGGGCTAAATATATATATATTAAAGTTTAATCACACTGCATTACTAACATGGCCCTTTTCTACCACAGTTACCGTGTAATAAAAATATTAATGAAAACGGAATTTAAATAATAGAGTATAGATTGATCTTGTAATCATTTTACGGAAGAATATATTCATTTGATATACACTGCGTTAAATTAAGAGACCATGGGGAAAAGAGACCAAGTGCTTTCCATTAATGTGGGTATTATAAATTATATTCTAGAACCACACTGTGATATCATTTTTGTGAAACATTCATATGATATGCCGTTTTTTGTTCCTATATTATTGCAAACTTTCCAGAAAATTACGCAGAGAATACAAACATGGCCGCCGCACCGAACTTTGAAGCGGTAAGTACTAGGGCAAATTTTGCAAAGACCCATTTATTTGTTTTTCATGGCTTTAATGTGCATGTATGACAATCAATAATTATGAGAATACCGAATATATTTGTGTACTGTCATCATCCAATACCATTCATTTGATTATATAACCAACTCTTAGTCACTCTAATTCACAGGCACGGATCCAGGGGGGCTGAGCAGGCCTTGCCCCCCCCCCCCCCGCAAAAAAAGAGAAGAAAGGAAAAGAAGAGAAAGGGAAAGAGGAGAGAAAGG
This sequence comes from Strongylocentrotus droebachiensis, assembly GCA_035222895.1. Taxonomy (NCBI): domain Eukaryota; kingdom Metazoa; phylum Echinodermata; class Echinoidea; order Camarodonta; family Strongylocentrotidae; genus Strongylocentrotus; species Strongylocentrotus droebachiensis. The sequence goes on along the minus strand of JAVYIG010001488.1, from coordinate 290,132 downwards.
GAAAGAAAGAAAAGGAAGAAGAAAAGAAAAGGGTGAAGAAGGAGATCGGGGGGGCCGAAAGGGCCTTGTCTCCTAGGCTGCCCCCCCCCCCCCAATCAAAAAAAAAATAAGAGAGAAGGAAGGAAAGGGAAAGAAAAGAGGAAAAGAGGAGATACTAGCGTACTGATAGGGAAGGGGGGGGGGCTTGGGGGAAATCAAATGCAAACGTGGTTTATTTCTTATTCCATAACGTTGGATTACAAATAATGCTGAAATGACATAAGTTCCGAGATTTTTCCTCACTTTTTAGTAAATTATACTTTTGTATGTGTTTGTTGGAAAATGACAAATTCCTAAACTTACAGCCAGACACGAAATATGATTCTAGAGATTCCTACATGTCAGGGCACGAGGAACGGCGGGAATCGGGAGCCTCGATCTCCCTCCCCCCCCCCCCCCCCCAAAAAAAAAGTATATTAAAGAGAGAAAAAAAAAGAGAGCAAGAAAGAAAGAATAGTTAACTGCCAGTGTAAAACAAATAATGTGGCATCAAAATATGCTCATCTGACCGTGATTAAATGCCTAAAACTCCTAAGCTTCCGGGGGCTATGCCCCCTGGATTCCACCTAGGGCCCTAAGGCGGGCCCTTCGATGCTCATCTGACAGTAATTTAATGCCCAATACCCCTGATTTTAGGGGGCTCCGCCCCCTGGACCCCACACCAAATAGTGTCCTGCCAGTGTCACAAAATAATAAGGTTTAAAAAATTGCTCATCTGACCGTAATTTATTGCCCTCCGGGGTCGGACAAGGTATCAAAATATGTTTATCTGACCGCAGGCGCGTAGCCAGGGGGCGGTGGTGTCGGTCCCCCCAAAAGAATCACCGGCCAAAAAAAAACAAGAGAACAGAGAAAAGAAAGAGGACGTAGGAAGAAAAAGGAGCAGACAAAGAACATCTTTAAATTCAGACAAGGATTAAGAGTCGAGAACGGTACAACGAATCGTCTTCTTTCTTTAATGATTTAATGAAACGTAAAAGCTTCCGAGCTTCGCGCGGGAGGGGGGAGTGGGGAATTGAATTCAGACGAGGATTATTTTCGAAAACGGTACAACAAATCGTCTTCTTTCTCTAATGATTTAAAGAAATGTAAAAGGGAGGGGGAACTGAATTCAGACGAGTATTATTTTCGAGGAAGTTACAACGAATCGTCTTCTTTCTCTAATGATTTAATGAAACCTAAAAGGGAGGGGGAACTTGAATCCAGACGAGGATTAAGAGTCGAGAACCGTACAACGAATCGTCTTCTTTCTCTGATGATTTGATGAAACGTAAAAGCTTCCGCGTTTTGCGCGGGAGGGGGAAAACTGAATTCAGATGAGGTTCAAGAGTCGAGAACTGTACGACGAGTCGTCTTGTTTCGCTACTGATTTAAAGAAACGTAAAAGCTTTCGCGCTTCGCGCGGGAGGGGAAACAATGTATTGAGACGACGAT